>CM034153.1:748552017-748594517 GCA_019776745.2 Taxus chinensis
CGTGCTGATGCACTGATGCGCGAGGGGATATCATAATGACCCCTAAATGACACATGGACCTATGATCTCACCTAAGTGAGATGACTGACCTAATGATGTGGAAATAACACACACCAATACCCCCCCTTCATCGTAACTTAGGATGAGGTGGCAAGTCAGAAATGAGAAATGGGTCTTGGCACAAAGCCTGATGAGGTACCCACATACAAGATGAAGTCTCAAGTAGTGAAGGAAAACCCAGTGGGAAAAACATCCACCACAAGAGAACAAAACACTCTCTAATCTAAGAAAGATGCCAAATATGGGTACCAGCTCTAAACGAGCCTGAAAAGGTACCCATGTACAAGGAGGAAATCTCTCGGAAAGAAGAAGAAGAGAGAAGAAGAGGGAGATGAGAGGAATGTAGAAGATGCCATGGATAGATCTGAACTCTGTAACTCTAGGAGGTCTCCCAAAATAATGTTGATGATGAGATCCTCTACCTCTAGACTGAAGAAGAGCCACCCACAACAAAATATGTGCCTACCCTTAGGAAGGATAGAAATGACGTGCTGGAAGTCTGCCCACTCCAAAAAAGAAACTGAAGGTAGCAACACGAAGAACTCTGAGTATGTGCACGGAAGTGTGACATAGGTCTAGCGAGTGAGTTCTAAAGAACCAAGGTAATGCCATGTGCATAGTACTGTCAGAGTGAAAAAGAGGAACACCCACATAAAGGATGTCTGAGTGATGTGAAGGGAACAAAACATCCTCCACAACAAAAAAGGGATCCACATATGAGGGTGGATCACTGAAGGTATCTGGAAATGTGGAAGTGACATGATTCCCGAAAGGGGAACTCCCAATAACAGATATGATGAAATCCTCTGAAACACCTATAGATGAATGAGAAAACTATAGTGCATCACAAGTATACTCTGTGAAAAGATGACTAAGGTTAGGCAAATACTCATCCCAATGAGGGGGCTCAAAAAATAGAAGAGCGATGTCAGATAGGTATGAGTCATCCAATAAAGGTAGAGGAGTGGAAGGGGCCTCGCACACTGAAGGTGGAAAAGAGGTGGGTGTGATGACTGTATGAGACTGAGAAGGAGACTGCTCGATATCTGATGAGATGTGGGAGGTGTCAACACTCTCTAGAATAGTGAGACAAAGAGGAGAAGAGTCCTCTGTAGTACTCTCGACATCATAATAGGGTGAAAAATCCTCGTTATCAGAAGTAGAACCAAGCGAGCCTGTGTAAGTGGAACTATTATCAAATGAAGAAATGGAGGAGACAACTGAATCAGCAGCAGCAACAATGGAGACAGTATGTGAAGGGTCTCCATAGAGGGACTGAAGAATACTCCAGACACGGTGAGGTGGATTTGAGTCTGCCACATGAAACTAGAGGATAATGAGAGACATGCATCATCATGTGACTAAAGACATGGTTACAAGTTTCAAGAAATTCCTCTAGATGATGATGATTAGTGGGTGTAGGAACTGACCCAAGTAAGAAGGGTGAAAGACCCTCGTGAGTGAAGTAATGTTCCATGGAAGCACACTAGCTAAATAGTTCCCTCTCTCGATGAGAAGTGGCAGAGGCTATATGGTGATCCTACGATGCTCAGGTCTAGAAAGAGCACTCTCTATGATGTAAAATGAAATATGCACAAAATTAAGACGTCGGACTCGGTTGATAATGCGTCTACGTGTGAAAGCCCAAGAGTACAATCAACCCCCTAGAATGCGGAACTTTATAAAAGTAGTGCATTTACAAAACTGACAATGGCATCATGTAATGTGTGATAAATCATGCAACTTTGACTAAATAAGCACTCAAAATGAGCTGCGATTCAAAAGTTATGGCATTATTAAGATTCCTGCAACTGATGGAAAAGTCAATAAACGCTGCAAATTGATTAAATAAGTGCCTGAAATGGGTGCAAAGGGTGTCATATGACTACTCGTTGGAAATGGCATGTAATTTTAGTAGGGGTTTGTTTTGACTGGCGAGGGGGGGGTTAGACTCCTGCCAACCCCGGACCTCGCCCTTCGTCTTCGACACTCGTAGGAGGGGATTAAATTACAAGCCAAAAAACAGCCTAAATTTTAATTACATGCCATTTAAAAATGCTTTTTTTTATGATCTTAAAACATTAAAAAAAGGGTAATGAGGGGGCCCACACTTGGAAGAGCTGGCTGTGAGCTGTTTGGAGCCCACGTGGAGCAGCTAGAGGAGAGCCCACATGGTGGAGAGATGCTGCTGGAGCTACAAGTCATTGGAGGTCATTGGAGGTTTTGCAGGCTATGTTGGTGAGCTGGAAGGTTGCTTGCAAGTTGTGTTGGTGAGTTGTTGCGTTGAAATCAGTCAAGGAAAATATGTTTTCCTATGTAAAAATGCAGGTTGCCAACACAAGTTCCAAAAAATGTCCAAGGCAGCTCCAAAAACGTGCCAGCCAAGGAAGAAGTCTGTGCTACCAAGCGGGTGGGGGAGTTAATGCCATAAATTTGAACACAGGAAGAGGAAGAATGATTTCCAATGCAGAGGATAAAATGCATGAGATGTAAGAAGCCACCGTGGTAGAAGTGGAAGACAACGTAGACCCACCTTGGAAAAACGTTGCAAACGTATTCATCAACTGACACGTAATGAGGCATGCTTCCACAGCTATCACAACCAGATACAAATGTAGGTTCGGTGGAATGACCATCCAAGCTTGAGCCTTGGAGTCCACAATTAGTTCAATCAAACCAAGATCTGAGTGTCGCAGTGCAGGTCAATACATGATAAGTGGAAGTTTGGCAGTGCAAGTGTTTAAAGGCACAGTCCCAAAGTTGACACCAAAGGCCCAATTTTTTTGGGTAAAAACTAGATCATTTGAGTTAGCAACATGTTTATGAAAGAACACCATAGCACAGTAAACCCGAGATTAGTTGAAACAAGGGCATACCGAGCTGAAAATGGTGGCCTGCTAGTTGAGAAGGGTAGCTGGGGGAAGCTTAGGTCGTGAAGACAACAACACACCTCAAAAACTCTCAAAATATCATGGAAAAATGCAATCTAAAGCCCAATCCTATGAAAATTCTGCGGAAGATCATGCATGGTGGGAGCAACCTGGAAAACTAGAAAATGGCACACCCCAAAACTTGAACATGACAAATGATATCGAATAAACCCGAAGAGAGGGTGTAAATCCCTTAATCGAATAACCATTACAACACACCACCACAAATCTGGATATCACGTCAAAAGCTGAAATACCGCACAAACCACCGATGAGTCATGGATCCACAAGATCTACTCTGATACATGAAAGAGGGTTTAAAACCCACAAGCGAGGTTCAGAGGGACGATGTGGCACATTAACATACGTGCAAACGGTAGCGTGAAGATCTCGGGAGGAGCGAGCATAAACCGAATGTTCATGTAAAGATTTGAAACAGAGGTAGAACTTGGTTAAGCCATAAAACTCTCCTCTATCTCATAGATCAACTTGTGTCACATATAGATGGTTTGAGTAACCTAACCCCCAGTGCTACAATCATACAACTCATTAGAGAGGGGGAGTTTACATTCCTTCCAGCATAAGAAGTGTAACCCTCATGATGCATTACGCACTAACATGTTGACACACTGTGTGCCAGGGAATATCATAATGACCCCTAATGCCACCTGGACCGAAAATCTCACCTAAGTGATATGCTCACCTAATGTGTGAAAAATAACACACACCCAAACTTATCCTACCTCCCATTGAAGTAACCAGGTAGTTGATTTTCTATCAAGTGCTTCTACTGGCAGCACCTGATTAAGTATATAAGTGATGCATATAGCCCCAACCAATTAACTTTGAGCTTTCCTGGATGGGGCAAGAACTTAGAGCATAATAAGTATCCGTTTGTCCAATCCCACACCTCTTTCCCCCTTTGTTTTCTGACATGCCATGCTCTTTACCTGGCCTTTGCGTGCTTCTACGCCATCGTGTTATGGCCTGTCAACACCAAATTGGTCACACTCCCCTTGGTCCCTCAACAATCACCACTCACCAAACACCTCCCCTAACATGCCCCTTTCCCCCCCGCTAATATTAATTTAATTAAATAATTTTATGAGCCTCACAATATCATATTTAATTAAATATCCTAAGGGATAATACCCACAACCACCACCTCAACCTATACACCTCATCTTCGACCCACCCTAAGACCTATTCTTAGTAATTTACCAGAACTAACTAAGGACCTACCTAAACCCAAAATCAAGCCTAAACTTCCCTCTACGCACCTTTTCCCCTTCCGTTAGAAAGGAAATCTTCCATTCTAATCTGGTGGAAGAAAACAAACGATCTCCAGACAATCAAGGGATTTGCCATTTTAAAACCCTAGGAAATCCCACCCTACACCGATGTCGGTTACCCTACACCCTACTGTCAACCCATAAATTTCGTTGTTACAATTTAATCCCCCAAAAATACCTATTTTTTATGTTGGCACAGCTTCTAAGAGAGAGAATGAAACCAAATCTGCCATGCAAAGAAGAATCAAATCATACAAGCATCAAAGCTCCATAGCTAGCACCACAATATCACATAGCCATTTGCATTCATAGGAGCACTAAGGAAGCACCAGCACCCCCTCCCTAGGTTCTTTCCCATGTGAGTCCCCGTCATTTCCAACCATACTCAAGCGTGTACAATAGCTAATGTTTTATTACCATCTTGTCCATTATCATTTTAGTAGACTCTTTTTTTTGTTATTAGTTTCTACTCCCATTCCCATTCCCCACCATTTACTCCATGCAAACTTG
This sequence comes from Taxus chinensis, assembly GCA_019776745.2. NCBI lineage: Eukaryota > Viridiplantae > Streptophyta > Pinopsida > Cupressales > Taxaceae > Taxus > Taxus chinensis. Next base: position 748,556,810 of record CM034153.1, read on the forward strand.
ACCATTCCTCACCCACTCCATTGAACTAACCTCATTACCTAGATTTTAATTACCCCTGAGTATACCTAAGACCCATACAGACCTTACCATTTCCCTTTACATATCCAATTGGCCTTAGATCTTCCCTCACCTCAAGTTTTTTATTGAGTTTCACTATACCCCAACCATACCATGGTCGATTACCCACAACCTCGCCAGTTCACCTAAAACTGACAGTAGTCATACCATACCAATGTCAGTCTCTATGTTTTACCCTTAGACCAAGAATAGAGCTTAAAAGTCCTCAAATGGGAATCAACTCCTTGAGTCAAACTTCCAGTAACAGATGACTCCCTCAAAAGGAAATCTTTCTCTCTACATTGCTTTAATAAATAGATGCTCCCTCTAAGGACAACTATGTAAAGCTTGCTTTAAAAAAAAAGAAAAAAAATGAGAGAGAGAGAATCTAAAGCTTCCCGCATCGATCAGCTTCGCGAAGACCTCAAGGAGTTAATTTCCTCCTCCCATATAGACTTCCTGCATCGAGCAGTCTATCTTAAATACAAGTCACACATAAAAAAATTTCTTCATGGGACTTGCCCATTATGATCTCTGGATCTCTTTCCCAAATGCATGTTACCAAATACCATATAAACTACCCACTTTTCACCCTCTCACCCCTTTTCACCTTCATTTCCTCCGCCTCAATGGACCTGCTGAAACTATGACATTCAGTGATCATGTGACTATCTTCACCTTTGGGAATAATAAAACATGCAATGTTGTTTAGGTTCTTACGTTCATCAACCTACCCAAGGTATGACCTACTCGTATGATCCTTACCAACTAGGTGGCTTCCTCACCTCCTCTTGTCTTTTAACCTTCTTCATTACGTATTGATTACCTTATACAGGACTAGATCCTTGATGCTTATCTTTGGGTAATTCTCCTCTTTCACCACAATCAACTCAAAATACCCATACCAATATCCCCACAATTTACCCATACCTCAAAGACCTATAATCACTCATACCTATAACCTACTAACCCATATTCCTACCTCCTCCTCGCATCTTCCCTAGCTTATGGGAGAACTACATTGCCTGAGGTCCCTTTTCACTGGGGACTATATAGGTAGCACTCCAAGGCATGGGGCCTTGGAGGTTAGCTCAGCACCACTCTCTACCCTAACCAATTCACCTTTCATTTTCCTACATCACAATCTACCCTAGTTTAGATTTATTTTTATATCAATAATTGGAATTAAACCAAACAAACAATGAATTGCTTTCCACCTTTATCATCATCAAAAATACATTCATTATGTCTACCATTATTTTACCATTATCATGCATGTTACCATAAAACATCTCAAATGTGACTCATATCATCATTAATTGTACAAACTAATACTCAACCCATTTCAACTCAAACCATTTAAATCATCATCGGTTACCTTACTTAGTCTTTTTCCTACCCCCTACCCCCTATTTTTTTCCCTAAATCCTTTTTACTTCACCCACACCTCACTTGGACACTTCACTTTATCTTCTTGACCTTATCATTTACCTCCTCACCTCATCCTCATTCGGGGACTCGTTTTTACCCATACCTCGGCCCTACCCATGTCATGACCTAGATACATGGACCTGGAACATTGATAGTGACCTGTTACAATACCTTAGATACCGGAATCACCTCAACCTTGTTTGGATAAACCTATCGACCTTGGAAAATGTAGAGTTTTCCTACTCTTCAACCTAGGTACCGTGTTGTACAGTTTATACGTGTGTATGCATTTGACTGTTACTACCTTGACCCTAACCCATTACCTGGATTACCTGAGTAGACCTTTTTCCTTTTTTTAACCCCCCCCGTTTCCTACCTTCTTCTTCATCACATTCACCTTTTATCAAACCACTCACCGATTCTACATTTTGCCTCATAAGTTCCTATTTTGAGGGGAATCACCTTCACCCACACATGGGGCAACCACATCTTATTTTTGTCAGCATCGCTTACCAATACAAGCTAAGCAAAAAAAAGGGGCAAAATGTAGACACCAAAATTGGGTCACACTCCCCTGGTCCCCTCAACAAATCACCAACTCGAACACACTCACCTAACCATGGCCCCTTTCACCCCACTCTAATATTAATTTAATTAATTGATGGGGAGCAGTCTATAGAGAATAGCAGCAATAATTGGCATATAGATGTCCTTCGAGGGAAGCAGTCTATATTTAATTTAGATGACTAGATGTTATTTTTAGCGTGAGGCATCTAGTTTAGTAGGAAGTTGACTCAAGAAAATCCCATAAGAATACGGCGTATCTTAATACTTTGAAGTCATGGACTAGACTAAAAAGGGAAAGGCATCGTCCAGGGGAGGTGAGAATCAAACTATGTGAGCTTGATTGTTATTATGAGGTGTAGGAAACAAAGTGTATGTAGTGGTAAGTGAGCTCAAGGACGAGCGGCAGGTAGATAAGAAGTGATATAACACTAATTTCAACAGTAGAATGGTCAAAGATTCAAGCAGGAATTAAGGGGTTTAGGCTCAGGTTTACCATTAAGCGAAGCTAAACGATAAGTACCGATCCATAGGTGTGAGTGATTATATAAGCCCAATCCAATTGGGAGCAAATTTTCCACGTTTGCTCTTTTCCCATAGTTGGTTACATGTTGATTCTCTTTGAGGACAAGATCACAAACCTTAAAGGTACGCTCATGAAGTCGCTTATCATAGGCACGTTTGATGCGTTTTTGATAGATTTGAAGGTGATCAAGAGCTGTAAGACGACGTTCGTCAAGAAGCTCCAATTGGGCTAACCGCTCTTGGCAGAAATCATCGTTGGTGAGAATATCCTGAAGAGATATTCTAAGGGGAGGGTATTTGTATTTCGAGAGGCAAAACAGCCTCGGTACCATATACCAAAGAAAAAGGTGTGGCATTAGTAGAGGTACGAATGCTAGTACGATAAGCCCAAAGGGCAAAGGGAATGTGATCGTGCCAATTTTTCCGGAGTCATTGATAACTTTCATGAGGATTTTGGTTAGGGTTTTATTAGAAGATTCAGCCTGACCATTGGCCTATGGGTAGTAAGGGATGAGAAAATAAGTTTTGATACCAAAGTTGTCACAAAGGTCTTATAACAACTTGTTTTTAAAAGATTTTACCATTATCTGTTATTAGGCGATGAGGAATACCAAAACGACAGATAAGTGATGGTTAATGAATTCGACAATTTTTTCTTTTTTGATTGAAATGAGTGGAATAGCCTCCACCCATTTTGTGTAATATTCGGTCGCTGTGATTATCCAACGGTGACGTTGTGAAGAGGTTGGGTGAGTCTCACCAATAAGGTCTAAACCCCATTGTGAGAAGGGCCAAAGATCTCGAGTGACCTGGAGCGGGTGGCTAGGAGTATGTTGAAGGTTGGCATGTTGCTGACACATAACACAACGCTTAACATATTCGTAGCAGTCGTTATTGAGAGTAGGCCAATAATAACCAAGGCGAAGGATTCGTTGGCCATGGCAAGGCCGCTAAAGTGTGCCACCACAAATACCGTCATGGACCTGTTGGATGGTATGAGTGGCCTCCGCGCCAGTTAGACAGCGAAGGAGGATGCCATCAAAGCCACGTTTATAGAGGAGTCCCCCATGACAACATAACGTGAAAAACACTTTTAAGAAAAGCAACGTTTTCCGTTACTAGTAAGGTCAGGTGGGAGGACAGAGATTGTAAGGTAGTCGTGAAATTGGTGGTGGTACCAGGTATCCTGCGAACTAGTGGACACAGTATTTATCGTACAAAAACTACCGGGGTTGTGAATAGGATGGGACAAAAGTTGTTGGACCACGACGAATAATTCAGAGTCAGTGGTACGGCAGGAATTTGTGAGGCTAAGCAAGCCATAGTGTCCGCAAATTTGTTAGTGGAGCGTGGAATGGTTGTATAGAATAGTGAGCAATAAGGCTAGAAGTGAATCCACGTAGTGTTTGTATTTTTGAAGTTCCTCATTTTTACATTGTAGACGCCATAACTTGATTGACTACCAATTGAGAGTCGCCAAAAATGTTGATAGATTGATGCCTAAGTGTAACGCAACTTGGAGACCCGAACAAGGGCCTCGTATTCCGCTGTATTATTAGTGCAAGGGAAATCAAGCCAGAATGAAAGAGGCATAGGTTCAGCGTCAAGAGGAATGAGAACAACGCCGGCTCCTCCACCGCTCTGGCATTTAGAGCCATCGAAGAAGAGGGTCATTTGATACAACTCTTCCCGGAGTGAAAGAGTGGCGATGAGTTCGTCGGGAAGGTAAAATTGGTGAATTGTTCCCCAGGTAAAGGGGCCTCCGCAAGTTGGTCTGCAAGAGTTTGTCCTTTGATTGACTTCTGTTGTACGAATTCAAGGTCAAGGTCAGCGAGGAGCATAAAGCCATCGAGCGATACGTTGGTTTAGATGCGGTTTGGCGTACATAAAATGTTTCACTCGGAATGACTCGTTCCTATAGAAAACAGATAAGAGTTAGGGGCTAGGAGGAATACCTGTAGAATGTCGAGAGGATGTGCGCGTACCGTAGAGAAAGATCAGGCTGATTACGAAGAACTCCCTTTTGTCTTGGAAGGACTACCTGCAAATAAGAACACAAGACCACAAGATTTGATTAAACAATAAATGGGGGAAACTGCCTTGGGCCCAGGAAATATAAAACTTCCTTTCAAAGGTGGTCAGTTCCCTGCTAATATGAATTAACGCAAAAGACTGTAAAGTATCAATTAAATTGTTTCGTTGAACTGGGTAGGGGAAAGGTTTGGTTTTTGGTTTTTTTGATCAGAGGAACCGATGGCGGTTACTGATAGCCGATGCCGGTTGCTGATGACCGATACCGGTGGGTTCTAGGATCTTTTGGGCTAGTTGTGGTGTTTGTAAGGCTGGTTTATGGATGATATTAGGAAATGGGATGATTAGAAGCAAAAGAATAACAGTTAGATGCAATGCACGTTGGGTAGTAGATTCAGAGATGGATTTAGGAGGACTGAAATTCACAGAGCATAAGAAATGTTATAACAGAAGACATGCAAGATGTGACTTACTGGTTTTTTGACAAGATGCAAGTTGATCTCCTTGGTTGTAAACACTTCAGGTATTTCCACTCGTCTCTGCTCTGTCTAAGTGAAGATCTGGACTCTGTTCCTCGCTCGCAATGCTCTCTGTTGATCCATAAATCCTTTGAATGATCTCCAAAATGAAATTCCGATCCGTTGTTTTGGTTTGGGGAGCCCATTTACAGGGAACCGATGGCAGTTACGTAACCGACGGCGGTCGAGTAGGAACCGGCATCGGTTAGGAAAAAGTAGCCTATTTTTAGTAAAATAGCCCACCTTCCCTGCTTTTCTCCCGAGAGATCAGTTGCGGGTTTGGTCAAGTGGCTAGAAGGTCGGCTTGGGTGCGAGTAAGGAGGCATTAGTTATGGATGTGAGTCTAGACCAAGTCATGGGTCTTAATTAGGTTAGTTTAGGGTTAGGGCTAGGTCATGATGAGGTGGCAAAGTGAGGTGGCGGGTAAGGTGATGTGGATTTATCAATTATAAGGTAATTAATAAATAATTGTGTAAGGTTTTAGGTGATGAGGTTAGATTGCGAGATGAGATGCGGGTCACAAGGGGTCGTAAGACACAAATTTGGTGTCTACATTAGCCCCTTATTGTCGTGTAGCTTGTTTTGTAAAGCTGCACGGACAATAATATGAAGTGGTTTCTCCTGTTAAGGATATAGGTAATCCCCTCAAATCTATCGCCGATTGAGTGAACGGGAAATCAGGGATAGGGTTGATAAAGGGTACATGTTGTAGAGAGGATGGTAAGGTGGTGGGGTAGGGGTCCAAGGAAGCAGACGCATGTTGAAATGCAATAGTACGACAAGGGTACATGATTTGACAAGCAAACCAGCAATGTGTAGGCAAAGGTCGATAGTTTATCCAAACAAGGGTGATATAATCCTGGTATCCAAGGCATAGGAAGTAGCTCCAGGGTATATAAACAGGTGAGGTACAGGAACGTTTAGGCATGTTCGGCAGGCAGTACCAAATGGTTGGTTTGGTTGAGAGAAAACGTCACGGTCTAGGTCTAGGCAAAGTTGGTCGACAGATCAAGTCAAGGACCCTAATCATGCTAAAACATGAACAGGTGAGCTCGATTGAACAAAAAGGTACATGATGGGATGGATAAAATAAAACGTTGATTGTGGGTATGGTATTGAAGTGATACGGCCTTGGGTCAGGCCAAGTGGTTGGGCGGTGGCCCTGGGTCAGGTCATAAGGGTAGAGTGAGGCCTCTGGGTCAGGTCAAATTGTTAGGGCGAGGCCTTGGGTGGGGCTGGGATGGGTAGGTTGAAGCCTTGGGGTCGGGCCGGATAGGTAGGTTGAGGCCTTGGGTCGGGCCTAATGGTTAGGGCGAGGCGTTGGGTCGGGCCTAATGGGTAGGTTGAGGCCTTGGGTCGGGCCGGATAGGTAGGTTGAGGCCTTGGGTCGGGCCGAATGGGGTAGGTTGAGGCCTTGGGTCAGGCCGAATGGGTAGGTTGAGGCCGTAGGTCGGGCCGAATAGGTAGGTTGAGGCCTTAGGTCGGGCCAAATAGGTAAGTTGAGGCCGTAGGTCGGGCTGAATAGATAGGTTGAGGCCTTAGGTCGGGGTCCGAATAGTTAGGTTGAGGCCTTAGGTCAGGCTGGACAAGTGAACAAATGGTGTGCAGCAAAGGTGGATAGAGGCGATATTGGTTAAAAAGGGGCAAAGGAGTAAATAAGGGAAAAGAATGGGGTGAAAGTTGGGTAGAGAACCGATGTCGATTCTGCATGACCGATATCAGTTAAAGGACCGATACCGGTTCCTTAGGGCAACATAAAACCGATATCGGTGAAAGGCGAAAAACCTATAAAAAGAAAAATTACGGTTTGTCATTGTCACTTTTGTTATTTGCAAAACAAAATCGACTTGTCTGACGTGGAGAGTTGAGATTCGAGGCTTGATTGAGTGAGGTGGAGCTATTTTATTGGCGGAGAGAGTTGATAGTGGGCCCGATTAAGGAGGAGGGCAGTAGTCGATTGGCCGGGGACCCAGCAAATCAGGAGTGGAGCCATGGCACAGGCAGGAGGGAGCTGGGAGGGGCTGGAGCAGCTGGACGCCGCCACCCACCCATCCCACCACGATGACGTGTCGTCGTTCGGGTAGATTCGAAACTCTTTAATTTGGTGATTTGGTTGTATGATGCGAAATTGGGGGGTTTGGGTAGGAATTAATCTTTTTTTAGGAAATAATGAGAAAATGGAAATGATTTGAAAAAGGGAGAGGGTAGATAGGCTAGATAGGCTAAGGTGAGTAGGTGGGGTAAGTTTTTAGGGTATTTGGGTGGGTAGATGGGTAGAAATAGGTAAAAAAATGGGTTTTGGGGGCCGCGCTGGGGGTTCTGGCTCCGAGAGAAGGACAATGACCGATGTCGGGTCACTAAGCGACCGTCATCGGTCACACAATTGTAGGGAAAGGGAGTGTTGTTGGTGACCGGCGTTCGGTCATAGTATCGGCCGGGCATCAGTGGCTTGTGTGTTTTGGTTTGTGGGTTGTGTGGGTGGGTTGTGTGTGGGTGTGAGTTTGTGTGGGGGTTGGGTTGGGTTGTGGGTGGGGTGTGGGTTGGGGGGTGGAGAAGGGTTTGGGTGGGGGTTGGGGTTAGGGGTGTGAGAAGGGTTTGGTGTTAGGTTGGGTTGGGTTTGAGTTGAGGTGGGAGAAGGGTTTGGTGTAGGTTGGGGTTTTGGGTTAAGAAGGTTTGGGTTTTAGGGTTGGGTTGCATGTGTTTTGTTTGGGTGTTGTTTTTTTTTTTTTGGTGTTGGGTGGGATGGTTTTGGGTTTTTGTAGGGTGGTAGGTTACTAGAGGGGGGTGGTAGAGAGGCAGAGTATGGTCGGGGGGATAAAAAAGGGTGTTTAGATGAGAAAGTAGATATTGTAATAAAGAGTAGGTCTAAGGATGTGGGGTTGGTTTTGCAGGCACGTCAGCAGTTGATGATGCGGGATAGGATGCCCCCACTGTTGGTGTGGATGAGGCCACACGTATCTGCGGCTCATTGGACCATCATGCGCGAGGTGGGACTTCGGTGGAGTCCAAAGGTACAAAGCGATAGAGAGATATCACAGCCTGATGGTCGCCCTCATCGAGAGATGGGATCCGGTGACCAATGTGTTCCATCTCCCGACTGGGGAGATGACCGTCACATTGGAGGATGCGTATCGCATCCTTCAGTTACCTATCGAGGGAGAGGCAGTCTTCCAGGTAGATTCAGAGACTACCTATGGACAGCATACTACAGGTTTTTGAAGATGCAGCCACGTTACTGACCTACCATAGCGTGAGTATCGGGTACGGTGACATGTACCATGCGCATCGACACGAGACACGACTGGTTGTGTTGATGATGGTTGGGATTACCTGCTTCGCCCTCCCAGACTCAGAGGGAGGCCCGTTTCCCATGAGCATTGATGGGGGTGCTGCTTGAAATGGTGGAGGAGCACACCTGTTACGCCTGGGCACCAGTATATCTGGTGCAATTGTACAGGGAGCTATGCGAGGGGGGGCTATTGCCGGAGGAGGCAATTCGGTATTTTCTCTACATTTTTGTTGCATTGTTGGGCATACGATCACATCGTATGTATCAGGCTAGTAGGGTTACCCCAGCAGCCAGGGCCAAAAGGTCATATACCGATATGGCTTTCAGAGGTGGTTGGGGGTCGTGGGCCAGCCACGAGCAGTTGTTGCAAGTCAGGATGTGGCATACTATAGACATTTGCTAGAGGGCCTTACAGCTGTAGACATTGTATGGAGACCCTACAGAGGTCAGCCCACTCATGGCAGAGGATCCCACTTACAGTTGCGCCTAATCCAGTACACATTCTGGATAGCAGGACAAAGGCCAAGAGAGTACGAGCAGATACCCCTGGAGAGGGTACGCAGGTAGATGGGGCTACGATAGGATGAGCCACCTCCCTTCCCTCAGTACAGGAGAGATGATGTAGAGGCCCCACTGCCTGCACCACAGCCTTTGGATCCAGATTGGGTAGCAGAGAGGCTAGCAGGTGAGGGTGTAGATGATGCTGGGTACACAGGAGCATACAGGGTTGTGGTGGGCTGGGCAGAGAGCAGCCAGGATAGTACCGCCTGCACAGCCAGACTTGGCTGCAGTGATAGGAGAGAGAGATCAGCTCAGGGGTTCAGGTGTAGCTTTTACAGGGGCAGCTAGCTGCAGCACAGGCACAAATAGGTGTCTTACAGGGGCAGCTAGCCTAAGCTCAGGTACAGGCACAGGCAGCACCACCACCAGCACCACAGCCACAGGTGCAGGTACAGGTACAGGTAGCAGCACAGGTACCAGCACCACCGTGGCCACAGGCACCACCAGCAGCACCAGCACAGGCTCAGGGGGCATTGGTTGTAGGTGCCAGGGGGACCAGCCCCAGCTCCGTCAGTGGATCGAGAGCGCTATATGGAGGTGAGAGCAGAGGCCCGATATTATCAGGATATTATTGATGGTACCCGGAGGTCAAGTATCAGGCTTATGCAGCGCATAGGGCAGAGGACCTTCTCACAACCAGAGATCTCAGGGAGGTGGCAGCCACAGCTGGAGTGTCCGTTGACGGGCAGGAGGCGAGAGGCACCACAGGGACCAGCGGGGGAGAGGTGCTGAGGGGGGCAGGTGGGGGGAGAGGCTGAGAGATCCCACGACTCAGTGGTGTATTGATAGAATGGGCGCCGGTCTGCAAACTGGGGTGTGTATTGATAGAGGCCTGCGTGCCTATGTATTATTCCATGTATTCATGTCAATTCAGTTTATTTGTATACCGGCCTGCGAGCCCGAGTAGGGGGTTGTATAGAGTGAGATACCCGGCTCTGCGAGCCGAGTATATAGCTATTTCTTGATACGAGGGACTGGCCTGCGAGCCGAGTCGAGATTTTTACTTACAGTATATTGCGGCCTGCGGTGCTCGACTTTGTTGTATGATGAGATCACAGAGGCCCCCGATGTAGGGCACATTATATATTTTGAAAACTTGTATGATATAAATATACTATAGAGAGACGATGTTTTTGATCCACATGCAATATTCGAAAATGTGTTTTAAACTTATTTGGTTAATGGCTGGTAATAATATAGAATGTGTGATGAGTTTAATTGACCTGTTGATAGATGGATGATGCTGATGTTTTTGTGTTTTGTGCGCGTATATATGAATGACAGGTTATGTGATGAATTGTTGGTTTATGTGACATTGTGATATATGTTAACTGATGAGTTGGATCCAAATGATGTATAGATTGATAGTTGCTTGATATCCGTAGTTGATGGTTTGTGTATTTGTATAAAATAAATGATGTTAATGAAAGTGTAATGCTAAATGTGGTGGATGAACAACTGTGGTAAATTGTGTTGTTTTATGCAGGAAAAGAGGTGGGGCGCGACAAGATTTTAGGTGAGAAATGAAGAAAAGAACATTGTTGAGAAAAGATAGGTGTGTAACCGATATTGGTTAAGGAACCGATATCGGTAGCTGATAGACCAATATCGGTTAAGTAAACCGATATCAGTTACCTAGGTATGAGATTTTCTAAAAATAGAAAAGATAGGGTGGCAACTTAAGTTTTAATTTTAGAGCCATGCAAGAGATCAAATACGTGAACGCGACACTTTTTGATGACTGAGACAGGTATTTGCATGAGAGATTTGAGTGATAAGGAGAAAAGAGACAGGAAATTACATGAAAGATTTGGGTGATAAGAAAAGAGACTGGGAAGGTGAATGCGATCTAAAGATTCAGAAAGTAGAAAGGTGAAATTTGAAAAGGGTGGTGATCATGGCAGAACGAGGAGAAGCATCTAGCAGGCAGGGACAAGAGGGAAGACAAGGGCCACCTCAACCCACTGCAACCCAAGAGGTAAACGTTTTGATTGTGATCTGATTTTTGCATGTGTTATGAATAAGAGAGTAAGTGGGTAGATATGAAGAAGAAAACATGATAGCAAGGGTTATAGGTGAGGTAAGTGTTACGTGGTAGGTAATCGAGGGTTTCGGGTATGTCTGTGTATACAGAGAGGAATAAACGAGCAATTTATGGTCGTAAGGTGGTTGTTTTAGGCAATATGTATGTAATTGACATTGACCGGTTAGCGGTTAGAGGTAACCGGTATCGGTTACTGAACCGATACCGGTTATGTATATCCGATACCAGTTACTGGAGGAATTTCCAGAATGGTTTTGAAAAACCCTGATGGATTGAATGGTTGGTTTGTTGTTTTGGTGTATGCAGGCAGAGGCAGGGGTTGAGGATGAATGATAGTGTGTCAGCGTTGTTGTCAACGAATTCCGAGTGGATGTAACACCAGCTGAATGGACATTGATAAATCGTTTGGGGTTAAGCGGAATCTGCTATTATTCACGAATTACACTGAACCATGCTATGTTGCTAGGCATTGATTGAGAGATGGAATCCTGAGACAAATACCTTTTATCTACCAATAGGGGAGATGACAATAACATTGGAAGATGTGTTCCAGATTTTGAGACTCCCTATTACAGGAGAACCAATATATCAGGCACTACCTAGCGCGGCACGAGGAGCAATAATAGCAGTATTTGGTCCATACGCATGAGATTTGACACAGTGAGGTTTATCCTTTACGTATGGGGTAATGTATGCAGCACACCCTGAGGAGACAAGGTTAGCAGTGATATTAATGATAGCGGTAGGGTATTATGCATTATCGAGGGCAGAAGGAGGAAGATTTCCAAAGGCATTGATGTGTGTTATCTGGGAGATGGTAAAAAGGAAAGTTACGTTTGCATGGGCACCTGCATATTTGGTGGAGCTATATAGGGGTTTATGGGCTTGTAGGTGAAATCACAGGACAACGCTAGATTGTTCATATTTATTACACTGTTGGGCCTATGAGCACATTGTTCGTGTGTGACCAATAGGCCAATCCCTCCAGGGCAGGAGAGACTGGAGTGCAGAGGTTGGGATTCAGACGATGGGTCCAGACAGAACAAGAGGCCAGAGCCCAGGCCGTGACGGGTGATATTGTGTATTACAGGTAGGTATGGGAGAGGGTGACGGTTGCGGACATCTGTTGGAGGCCTTACGGTAACTATATGGTAACAGAGAGCATAGCTGAGGAGTTAAGGGGTGTAGAGCGAATGAGGTGGATCGCGGGGCACAGGCCAGGTGAATATGAGAGGATTCCTATAGATCGCGTGCGGCGACAATTTGGATTTGTGCAGGATATACCCCTGGCTTATAGACCATATATGAGGATCGACGCCGAGGCAGCATTCTCACCTCCCCGGCCAACACCTCCAGAAGGGCCTGAAGAGGTAGCAGCCGATCGCAGGGTAATGGATGCAGGAACGACAGAGGCCTATAGATTATGGTGGGTAGCAGAACTGCGAGGTGTACGTGAGCGCCCTGACATTGCTGTGATTACAGCGGGAGAGAGATCGTCTGCAGAGTTTAGTTCAGCAGCTCCAAACGCAGGTGTATGAGAGAAGAAGATTGTTAGTGGTTGCGGAGTCACGAGCAGGGAGACTAGAGGCTGGAGTTCTCCATGCGAGAGGGCGTATTCAGATGTTGCAGGAGAGATTGGCAGATCAGTGGGCGGGTACCAATAGCCATGGTACCTTTGAGGACAGAGAGGCCTGGCGAGAGGGGTTGACGATCACGATCATCACCGAGTTCGGGGATGAGGTGTGAGAATAAACAAGAGTACCGACCTGCGTGTCGATGATAGAGAAGATGTATTTGTTTATCATCTAAATAAAACGAGATATGTATGTTGATTTGAGTTATAATAATAAGAATGTTTACGTTGTGGTTTTTTTGGTGTTTTGAAAAAGGATAAAGAGGAATGTGATTAAATAAAAATACACAAAAATATTTATATTTACCACACATGATAGGTTATGGTAGGGGATGGTCGAGCTAACCTTGGGAGACCCCATGTCTCCGAAGTGCTGCCTACATAGCCCATTGCACAAAGCAAGGAGGGGCCTCAGACCGATGTAGTTCTCCCTTAGGATCAGGGAGAGGCGAATTCAGGCAATTTGGTACGGTTTAGGCAATTGGTTGGTTGGTAAAAATATTAAGATTGGTAAAGGTAAGGTTGATGGTGTTGGTAATGAATTGGTGAAGTTGTAAAAGGTATAAGGGAAGCGAAAGTTAGCCTACCCAAGTAGAAGGGAACCATGTCCTGATTAAGGTCAACACACAATCCTAGATGCGAGGCAAAGCAGAAAGAGTTCTCCGTAGGTGAAAAGAGCTAAAAAAACCACACAACGTAGAACGAGCTTGGAGCCCTAGGTACCGTGCATAGACGAGAAGTCAATAGGTGAAAAGAGTTGTGTGATCACAATATATCGAGCGTACATTACGTCCCTTGAGTTGAAACAAATGGTGAGGTGAGATGGATGGTATAGCTGAGGTACAGAAAACTTAGTACAAAGTGAGTGTTCTGACGAAAGAGAACCTACCCTAAATAGACAAGTCCATGACTCAAAAGTCCTTTTGAATGAGGCTTTTATTTTATTGAATGTAGACTAATCGATGCGGGAAGTCTACAAGGGATATTGATTGTATTATTCTTGAGGTCTTCACGAAGCTGATCGATGCGAGAAGCTTCTGCTAGAGGCTGACTGTGTATAGCTGTCCTTCGAGGGAGCAGTCTATTTATAGTAGCAGATATGATTTTAGTGCATAGCTGTCCTTCAGGGGAGCAGTCTATAGAGAATAGCAGCAATAATTTGGCATATAGCTATCCTTCGAGGGAGCAGTCTATATTTAATTTAGATGACTAGATGTTCTTTTTAGCGTGAGGCATCTAGTTTAGTAGGAAGTTTGACTCAAGAAAATCCCATAAGAATACGGCGTATCTTAATACTTTGAAGTCATGGACTAGACTAAAAAAGGGAAAGGCATCGTCCAGGGGAGGTGAGAATCAAACTATGTGAGCTTGATTGTTATTATGAGGTGTAGGAAACAAAGTGTATGTAGTGGTAAGTGAGCTCAAGGGACGAGCGGCAGGTAGATAAGAAGTGATATAACACTAATTTCAACAGTAGAATGGTCGAAGATGCAAGGCATTAAGGGGTTCAGGCTCAGGTTTACCATTAAGCGAAGCTAAACGATAAGTACCAGATCCATAGGTGTGAGTGATTATATAAGGGCCCAATCCAATTGGGAGCAAATTTTCCACGTTTTCTCTTTTCTAGTTTGGTTACATGTTGATTCTCTTTGAGGACAAGATCACCAACCTTAAAGGTACGCTCATGAAGTCGCTTATCATAGGCACGTTTGATGCGTTTTTGATAGATTTGAAGGTGATCAAGAGCTGTAAGACGACGTTCGTCAAGAAGCTCTAATTGGGCTAACCGCTCTTGGCGGAAATCATCGTTGGTGAGAATATCCTGAAGAGATATTCTAAGGGAGGGTATTTGTATTTCGAGAGGCAAAACAGCCTCGGTACCGTATACCAAAGAAAAAGGGTGTGGCATTAGTAGAGGTACGAATGCTAGTACGATAAGCCCAAAGGGCAAAGGGAATGTGATCGTGCCAATTTTTTGCCAGAGTCATTGACAACTTTCATGAGGATTTTGGTTAGGGTTTTATTAGAAGATTCAGCCTGACCATTGGCCTGTGGGTAGTAAGGGGATGAGAAACTAAGTTTGATACCAAAGTTGTCACAAAGGTCTTATAACAACTTGTTTTTAAAAGATTTACCATTATCTGTTATTAGGCGATGAGGAATACCAAAACGACAGATAATGTGATGGTTAATGAATTCGACATTTTTTTTCTTTTTTGATTGAAATGAGTGGAATAGCCTCCACCCATTTTGTGTAATATTCGGTCACTGTGATTATCCAACGGTGACGTTGTGAAGTGGTCGGGGTGAATCTCACCAATAAGGTCTAAACCCCATTGTGAGAAGGGCCAAAGATCTCGAGCGACCTGGAGTGGGTGGCTAGGAGTATGTTGAAGGTTGGCATGTTGCTGACACATAACACAATGCTTAACATATTCGTAGTAGTCGTTATTAAGAGTAGGCCAATAATAACCAAGGCGAAGGATTCGTTTGGCTACGGCAAGGCCGCTAAAGTTTCCACCACAAATACCGTCATTGACCTGTTGGGATGGTATGAGTGGCCCTCTGCGCCAGTTAGACAGCGAAGGAGGATGCCATCAAAGCCACGTTTATAGAGGAGTCCCCCCATGACAACATAACGCGAAACACTTTTAATAAAAGCACGTTTGCCGTTACTAGTAAGGTCAGGTGGGAGGACAGAGATTGTAAGGTAGTCGTGAAATTGGTGAGGTACCAGGTATCCTGCGAACTAGTAGACACAGTATTTATCGTACAAACTACCGGGGTTGAATAGGATGGGACAAAAAGTTGTTGGACCACGATGAACAATTCAGAGTCAGTTGGTGTGGTGGGAATTTGCGAGGCTAAACAAGCCATAGTGTCTGCAAATTTGTTAGTGGAGCGTGGAATGGTTTGTATAGAATAGTGAGCAAATAAGGCTAGAAGCGAATCCACGTAGTGTTTGTATTTTTGAAGTTCCTCATTTTTACATTGGTAGACGCCCATAACTTGATTGACTACCAATTGAGAGTCGCCAAAAATGTTGATAGATTTGATGCCTAAGTGGAACGCAACTTGGAGACCCAGAACAAGGGCCTCGTATTCCGCAGTATTATTAGTGCAAGGGAAATCAAGCCGGAATGAAAGAGGCATAGGTTCAGCGTCAAGAGGAATGAGAACAACGCCAGCTCCTCCCCCGCGCTGGCATTTAGATCCATCAAAGAAGAGGGTCATTTGATACAACTCTTCCCGGAGTGAAAGAGTGGTGAGGAGTTCGTCGGGGAAGGTAAAATTGGTGAATTATTCCCCAGGTAAAAGGGGCCTTCTGCAAGTTGGTCTGCAAGAGTTTGTCCTTTGATTGACTTCTGTTGTACAAATTCAAGGTCAAGGTCAGCGAGGAGCATAAGCCATCGAGTGATACGTTGGTTTAGATGCGGTTTGGCGTACATATAATGAATGGGGTCTGTGTTGGTGATGACAAAAGTTTTGTGATTCAGGAGGTAATGTCGGAGTTTGGTGGCTACAAATGATAGGGCAAGGCACAATTTTTCTACATGTGTATACCTAGTCTCATAATCCACGAGGTTACGACTTATATAATAAATGGCCTGTTCTCATCGTGCCGAATCCCGATGTGTGAGCATAGCACCTATAGCATGGTCAGTGGCGGAAAGATAAAGGTAGAAAGGGCGGTCGTCCTGGGGTGGGATAAGCACGGGTGGCTGCAAGAGATAGGATTTGAGAGCTTCGAAGGCTTGGTGACACTCCTCACTCCATTGAAAGGCAATGTCCTTTTTAAGAAGGTGATGAAAAGGTTGACACCAATCCGAGAGTTGGGAGATGAAATGTCGAATAGATTGGAGCTTACCTTGTAAACTACGCAATTGTTTGAGATTTTTTGGGTGGGGGAATTTATAGGATAGCTTTGACTTTAGATGGATTGACCTCAATGCCACGCAAAGAGACGATAAAGCCAAGAAATTTTCCCGAAAGAACACCAAAGACACATTTCTTTGGTTGAAGGCAAACAGAACATTGTAACAGGCGATCAAAAATAATGGTTAAAACATCGAGATGTTCACTACAATGTTTAGACTTGCCAAGAAGATCGTCAACATAATCTTCCAGGATAGTGTGCATAATGTCATGAAAAATGTAGGTCATAGCCCGCTGATAGGTAGCACCAGCATTCTTAAGGCCAAATGGCATGACACGATAACAGAAGGTTCCCCAAGGAGTTATGAAGGTAGTTTTGTGTTGATCGGCAGGAGAAACCAAAATTTGGTTGTATCCTGAAAAGCCATCCATGAGAGAGAGCATCTCATGACCTGCAGTTAGATCAACAAGTTGGTCAATGCTAGGTAAGGGGAAGTCATCCTTAGGGCAAGCGAGGTTAAGATCCTGGAAATCTGTGCATATCCAAAGTCCCCCTGTCGCTTTAGTGGCAGGTACGATGTTAGAAATCCATTGAGGATAGTCAATAGGCAAGATGAAGGAAACAGAAAGGAGTCGTTGGAGATCCTCTTTGACCAAGAGAGCAATGGCGTGGATGCATTTTTCTCAATTTCTGCTTGACTGGTTTGGAATCGGGGTTTTAGGGTGATGTTATGGATGGCAATGGTAGGATCAATTCCTGGCATGTCAGCGTAAGACCATGCGAAAGCTTGGTTGCGAGCATGGAGAAAGGTAGTAAAGGTAGCTTGTTCTGATGTGTTAAGGGATTGTCCAATCTTCACAATGTGAGGATCTTCCTCCGTGTGGATGTTGATTTCTATAGTAGATTCGTTCAGCATGGTTTGGGTTTCAGATGGCAAGGCCTCGTTGAATATAAGAATCATCCGCGCCAAGGTAAGTGAGGATGGAGTCGTCATCCTGGCATTCAACAACATTAATCAAAGGCGAATCCTCTTCGATCATGTCTGGATACAAAAGGGGAAGAGAAGATGGGTCCTCATTATCGCGTTGATAAGTGAGAGGACCTATGAAGATAGCATTTATGAAAAAAAAAATTTAGGAGGGATGGATTCAGGGTCGATAGATTCTGTGGGGTGATGATGGCAAAGTGGGTGATGATGGTTTGGTAGGGGCGACATCTTCTTCTTCCAGGATACAGCTGACGGGAGGTGTCTCATGTGTAGGTGTTTCAGGAAAACCGAGACCACTGCGATCATTATGTTTACGGGTAGTCACGGGAATGAGTGTATGTCGGCCTTGTTCATAAAGGCCAAAGCCAAAGCCTTTCCATGCACAGCGAGTCAAGAAGGTGAGGGTGAAACGACGATTTGTCAAGTATTGAAAATCGGATTGGAAGGGAACCACACCAAGAGGAGGTTCAGGGGTAATGGAGGATGTGTCAACACCCCCATACATTAGATTAGTGCAGCAATGGGGTGGTCCGTAAGAGATTACCTCCCCCATGCGACGGTCGTAGGTGGGATGTGCATGTAATTGTCCGTACTCCTGCGGGGTAGGGAAAGAACTAACGTTATATAGGCGGTACTTCCCCCAGCGTAAGGCGCTGAAAAACATCTACCAAGGGGTCGGAGGTTGGAATGTTAGCTGCGGGAAGGGAAGGTGGTTTTTGCGATGGTGGTTTCATCAGTTGAAGGCGTAGGCGTGGTTGAGGTGGATGGTTGAGGTACATTTGAAGAGGATGGTTGGGTTGAATGTATGGGTGTCTTGATTAGTATAAGCACATTGTTAAGGCTGGTATAACATATTGCAGGTTTTAAAGGGGGGAGGGTCAGCTTTTACAGTGTAGGACTTCCCCTCGTACTCAAATTTTATGCATCTGTGTAATGTTGAGGGAACGCATCCCATGGCTCGGATCCAAGGAAGACCCAGCAATATATTATATTGGAACTCTCCCTCTAAGACATAGAAGAGTTCAGGTAAAGTACGTGGTCCTACCCGAATGTTGAGGATCACGGTGCCTAAGGTAGAAGTAATAGCGTCATTGAATGACCACAACATGATGGGGTTGGCACACATGCAACTAGAAGGGATATTCATTTGTTGGAAGGCTTTTGAAGAGATGATGTTTAGGCTAGCACCCCCGTCAATCATAACACGACGTACCCGAATGTCCCGGATGTAAGCTGAGATGAAAAGAGCGAGGTCAGGATCTTCTGTACCAAAGTCAACAATTTTGTCTTCGGAGAAACTGACTGCAGCAGCTTGTTGTACAGAGACAGAAGTGGTTGGGGAAGTGGGTTGTTTGGTGAGAGAAGCAACGTGATTGGGTGTTAGAATGGAGGCGACAGGTAGGGTTTCATTAGGTAAAACCTCTATCCCTTGAAGGATCTCAACGAGAGCTTGTCGATGAGATTCAGAAGTCTGAATGAGATCATACAGTGTCATTTTTACAGGCAATTGGTGAAGCTGTTTAATCATATTTCGGTGGGCAATGCCATTAGAGACGGGATAGGTGGGTCCGCGAATGACCACTTTAGGTGGTGGTGCAATCGGGATGTTTGACGGAGAAAGAGATGCCGCAAGTGTGTTTTCTTTCGCTTTCCCCTTGTTTTTCTGCCCTCGAGTAGCGACACTAATCATATTAATCTCATAGACCTGAGATGAGGAAGATGGTTGGGATAAATCATGGTCTTCAAGAGGTGGGGTTGTAATAATGATAGATCTTGGTGAGGCGGGGGGATAGATGGTATAGGAGAGGGAATGGAAACTAAAGGTCTCTCCCTTCGTAAGTTTTCTTTCTTAATCTTTCCATCCGAGAGAGGTGACTGACGAAGGATGGTTTTTTAGAGCTTTGCATCCCTCCACATCATGTCCTGGTGTGCAGTGATAAGCGCAGATTTTAGACTCATCGTAACCCATAGGTCGGGGTTTAAACGGGTCATAAGGTCTAAGTGGAGGTAGGGAAATGGTCGCATTCTCCACCAACATAGCAAGGATTTTGGCATAAGATCCTTTGAGTGGGTCAAAATCGGAAGAGGATGAGGGTATTGGTTGTGCGGGGTTTTGGTAATGTTTGGGCGTGGTTGGTTCGCACGGGTGGTGGTTTAGCCGAGGGGTGTTGATACGTGGTTTTCACTAAGCGTGATTTCTTTGGCGCAAAATCTATGTTTGATGACGAGGCCGCAGCTGATGTGGGTATCAGAAAACAACCACGGGGAAATAGGAGTGACCGAAAACAAATATTTTGATGATGGAATTTGTTTAGGGTTGATAGGTGGACAGGATACGCGGAGTGACGGTGTTGTTATACCCTGGACTTTCTGTATGGGTGTGGAAGGCGTAGGTTGTTTTGAATAAAATGCAGGAGGTATGATATATTGATGTAAGGTAGAGGGATGGGGTCCCAATATGGAAGGTAGGTATGACGATGATGGTTTTGATTGTGATGAGGGCACGGATTGGGTTTGTCTCCTAGGTGGCGGGACGGATGTATTTTTGGATAGATCGAGTCGCTTAGGCAGGGTGTGTTAGACTGGGCATTGGTGAGGTCCCAAGCGTAGGGGAAGATCTGGTTAAGTTGATAGAAGCGGACGGGGCATTTGGTAGAGGTGAGGGGGGTGAAGGTGAGAACAGGGGCATTTTAAGTTTCTGTAAACACTTTGGGTATATGGTGGAGACATCAGGATCAGTCATTTGCATTTGGGTAGGAAAAAGGGATACTCAAACGTTCCCATAGGATTCGTCTATCTTCTGAAGAATGACAGTCTCCAGGGTGTGATTTGTAATTGTTGAACAGAAGAAAGGTGGGTTGTGATTCCAGTCCACTGTGGGTGTGATACAAGGGGTAGATAAGGCACTGTATCAATAGGCATTAAGAGGTCCACCGGTCGTTGAAAATATTTAGGCGATGAGGGACTAATAGGTAGGAGGGCGTGTTTGAGGGGATCTGTCATGTTTAAATAATGTGGTGATGTTGGTGTAAGAGATTTCTCGTCTAAGGATGTCAAAAGGAGTGGCGAGCCTTCCTCTTGTGTGGTAAGAGCGGTAGAAGGGGATGTTTGGGAAATAGATAAATTAGATAACATCCGCTCACAGTCTTGTAGGGATGTGGTGTAAGAAGACTCATCGATGAGAAGAGAAGTCCGGGCAGTTAACTCTTTTATGGGTAAAGGAATGATTTCACTTTGGCTTGATGGTGGTGAAGGAGGTTCAGACTCCTGTGTTGGTGGAGAGGCTTGATTCAAAAAAATTTCAATAGAGGCTTTTGGCTGAGAATCGAAGACTGCATGGATCTCATGAACACTCTCCTTGGCTAAGATGTCTTGGTTTACGTTACTGTTGGATGAGTGATTCGGGAATGGCTTGTTGAAAATTTTCAGATTTCGGTTAGCAGGGGCGTTAGGATTATCGAGGGCTATATCCCCTACATCAACCATTTCCTGTACTATGTTTTTCAACATCTTGCAGTTCTCATGACTGTGTCCCTTCACGCGGTGGAAGTTACAGAAGTCATTTTCTTTGTACCAGGAAGGTATGGCGCGAGTGGAATCAAACCCGGAATGAGGTTTAACAGGAGGTAAGGTAATGGCTCCTACTTTGAGAAATTTTTCCAATATCACACCATATGTTTCTCCCAAGGGAGTGTAGTTAATGGGTTCTGATTTATACTTATAAGTGGTTTTTGGTGGGGTATTAGACGGTGGTTGGGATTTGACCATCACCGCGTGGACAGCTCCTTTTGATTTAGAAGAAGTGGATGTGTGAGGAGTGGCGGGTATTTGGTTTATTGATAGAATCAGGAGTTCGGAAATTAGGGTTTTTGTTACGCAACTGCAATTTCTCCTCTTCTAAGGCTCGAATTTCTAATTTTCGGGCCATAGTAAAGGCCTCGTCGAATGTACGGAAAGTTTGAATTTGGAGGGTGGGGGAGATGTGCTTAGCGCAGGCCCGCGTAAACAGTTCGATAAGTTCGGTTTGAGGTAAGGCATACGTAAGTTGGTTGATAAGGCCCCGCCATCGTCCAACGAAATCTGCAATAGATTCGTCCTCAAATTGTCGGATGGCATAGAGGTCGGTGATAGATACTTTCTTGGAAATGTTAATGGAAAAATGATCCAAGAAAGATTAGGCTAGCTGGTTAAAAGAAAAGATCGAGTGCTGGGTTAAAGCACTGTACCATTCCAAGGCGGGGTCCTGATAAGGACATGGGAAAGGTGTGGAGTAACAAGGCATCATCATGGGCAATCAAATAACAAGCATGTCTAAATGATCGCAAGGTGTTGTTGAGGATCCTCTTTACTATTTAAACGAGTAAACTTTGGCAACTCCCATTGAGGAGGATATGAATGAAGGGGGACAGAAGGGTGAATGGGCTCCCGACAAACTTGCTCGTATGTCAAGGCGCTACGACTTCCTGAAACGGAAGCCTCCAGGTTTTACATTTTGTCCATCATTTGTTTAATTAGATCAGTAGTTGGATGAGATGATGGTGGGATTGTGGTAAACGGAGGCAAATTGGGCCAAGGACCACCGCTAGACACTGCGTGGGGTTAAGTATTGGTAAGGTGTGGAGGATGAATATGTTGAGGCAACTGAATAGGGATGTCCCATATAAGGATGTTGAGGTTACTGGATACGTGTATGGGAATGAAAAGGTAGGCGGAGCTTGAGAAGGAAAGCTCGTGTGAATAGGGTGGCAGCGAGTAAGTCATGAATGGAGTGGTCTGAAAGAGAGATGAGATAGGGGCAGTTGGTGGTAATGATACGTGGGGTCCAAGATTAACCAAAGGAAAGCTAATCGGGGTCGTATGAACCTCTGAAGCCGTCAGATTGGGAGACGGGGCTAGAGATGCAGGAAGTAAGGCAGTGTTATCAGGAGGGAGTGGGAGCTAAATGAGCAACTATACTAATAGGCATGCCAATAAGGAGCTGACCATCAGGCGTATGGTCGGAGGGCATGAGACAAATAGTATTGTACAGTGCTGGGATTAGCATCCAGAAATTTGGCAAAGTCATTGTCTCCTACAGGAATTTGGTGGATCTCACTGGTGTCCGTAGGGTTCCCTATAGAATGTGAAGGGGGTGATTCAGGCAAAGACACAGAGCAGGCATGTGAAACCATGGCGGCGGCTTGCTTCCGAGTGATGACAACCATGGACAAAGAACACACAGGAAAGTTTCAATCTATTAAGAACAAAAACAACCTCAGAATGATGAATTTGGCAAGTTGCTAGTTTGTCAGGGGCTGATGAAGACAGTAACCGATATCGGTTTAGTAACCGGTGTCAGTCACAGAGCAAACGACGTTGGTCCCCTTAACCGATGCCGGTGTCAAAAGTCTAGGATAAGAAGATATAAAAGGCTGCTAATTTGATTTTTAGCAGTGATTAGTAGTAAGCCTACCAAATTGTTCTGTAGTGATCACAGAAAACAGTGGATGACAAAGAGAAAAACAGAACTGAAAACAAACAAGAATGCACAAACAAAATTAACAGACTAACCCTAGGGTTAATTTTAATTAAGTTTGGGCTTATGCCTTTTAGACGCAGAATGATGTTAAAATCCTAAACAACAAGACCTAGGGGAAATGTCAAGTTTGTTTTGGCTTATAAGGTTACCTCAATCGGGCGGAGGAATACCGCGGAAAAGGGGAGATGTTTGAGCTGTTGTGTTAATTGTGAAGTGATTCGGTATGTGTTGTGCAGTGAAACTAGGGTTAATTTCCTGTCAATACCGTGGATATCACCCCCACGTGTACGACCTGTTACTTAATCTATGTTCACTAGAATTGAAGAACAACAAGCAGGAATGCAATGCATGTGTTTTAAACCCAAATCAAAAATTATGTGTTTAGAAACTAGGAAAGCAAGACCAAGTTTTACGAAATATATAACAAAAGCAGTAACAGCAAATATGCTTCCTAAAATGGAAAATAAGCAAGAGAAAGAAACCCAAAATGGGGTCCCACCGGGCGTGCCAAAATGTTTCGCTCGGAATGTTTCGGCTTCTAGGAATAGAGTTGCTTCTATCCTTTCATTCCTTTTAGAAACAGATGAGGTTAGGGTTAGGAGGAATACCTGTTGAATGTCGAGATGGTGTGCGCGTACCGTAGAGAAAGATCAGGCTGACTGCGAAGAACTCCTTTTTGTCCTTGGAAGGACTACCTGCAAATAAGAACACAAGACCACAAGATTTTGATTAAACAATAAATGAGGAAACTGCCTTGGGCCCAGGGAAATATAAAACTTCCTTTCGAAGGTGGTCAGTTCCCCTGCTAATATGAATTAACACAAAAGACTGCAAAATATCAATTAAATTGTCTCGTTGAACTGGGTAGGGGAAAGGCTGGTTTTCTGGTTTTGATCAGAGGAACCGATGTCGGTTACTGATAACTGATGCCGGTTACTAATAACCGATACCAGTAGGTTCTGGGATCTTCTTGGTAGCTATGGTGTTTTGTAAGGCTGGTTTATGGATGATATTAGGAAATGGGATGATTAGAAGCAAAGGATAACAGTTAGATGTAATGACACGTTAGGTAGTAGATTCAGAGACGGATTTAGGAGGACTGAAATTCACAGAGCAGAAGAAAGGTTATAACAGAGGACATGCAAGATATGACTTACTGGTTTTGGCGAAGATGCACGTTGATATCCTCTACTGCAAGCACTTCTGGTATTTCCACTCATCTCTGCTCTGTCCAGTGAAGATCTGGACTCTGTTCCTCGCTCGCAATGCTCTCTGTTGATCCAAAAATCCTTTGACTGCTCTCCAAAATGAAATTTTGATCCGTTGTTTTGGTTTGGGGAGCCCATTTATAGGGAACCGATGGCGGTTGCGTAACCGACGACGGTCGAGTAGGAACCAGCATCGGTAAGGAAAAAGTAGGCTATTTTTAGTAAAATAGCCCACCTTTCCTGCTTTTCTCCCGAGAGATCAGTTGTGGGCTTGGTCAAGTGGCTAGAAGGTCGGCTTTGGGTGCGAGTAAGGAGGCATTAGTTATGGATGTGAGTCTAGACCAAGTCATGGGTCTTAATTAGGTTAGTTTAGGGTTAGGGCTAGGTCATGATGAGGTGGCAAAGTGAGGTGGCGGGTAAGGTGATGTGGATTTATCAATTATAAGGTAATTAATAAATAATTGTGTAAGGTTTAGGTGATGAGGTTAGATTGCAAGAGGAGATGCGGGTCACAAGGGGTCGTAAGACACAAATTTGGTGTCTACATCTTCTTGCAAGAAATGGATGATTTACTGGTCATTCTCAAACACTTGCCAACTAACATTGTTATCTGGAACTAAAGGCCTCACAATCATGTGGATGTTTGGCTGTACCTTGTCTTGTTGAATACTTTCCACAATGTCAAAGGCTGCCCCTATTGCTGCAAGCCTGTCAGCAGCTTGATTCTCTTTCCTAGGAATGGATTTGATGCCAAAACCCTCAAAATCTTCCATGAGGTCCCATACCCTATTCTTGTAGCACTTGAGAAGATCATTTTTGGCAGCATGCTATCCCCTGACCTAATTTACAATCAATTCACTGTCACCAAAGACTTGCAAGTTCTTTATTTTCTTCTTTATTGCCCAATGCATCCCTTACACCAAGGCTTCATATTTAGCAGTGTTATTGGAGCATGCAAACTGAAATCTAAAAGCTGAATAGTACTGTATTCCTTGAGGTGAAACAAGCATAGCTCCACCTCCTACACCTTGTCTACTCCTTGATCCATCAAAAAATAGCTGCCATACCTCATTGTCATCTTTGTGGTTTGGCTTGGTGACGCTAGGAATAGGCTGGTTTTCTTCATGTATGCAATAGACCCCTAGCTTAGATTCTTCTACTTCTTGATAAGGATCAAAAGTGTGTATTTTGTTTGCCCATTCATCAAGAGTTAGATCTGGGATGCTTCCAACCTTAGTGTCAGCTTCATTGGTGCTTGGGTGATCTTCTTGATCAAATGCTGATCAATTGGCATTAATCTGACTTGGAGTGTAAGGCTCAATATGGAAGTTTGCAATAGGTTCTGACCTGATTGTAGCTTTGGTTCCATACCTCATTCTGAACAGCATGTGTGACCAATCAGCAGACAAATATCCCCTAATCTTGGCTGTGAAGTCCCTTGACAAGCATAGGGCAAAGAGTAATGGAAGGTCTATGACTGATACATCTTGTAAAACAACATCATTTGGACATGCATGCAAGGTAAGACTCAAGTTTCTAATCACTCCAACCATTGCTACTGTTGTCCCATCCAGCTGTACTACCCCTTTGGATGTTGTTTCATACTGGACCCCTAGCTAATTAGCTATCTGTTTAGGCATTACTGAGCTACTTGCCCCGGAGTCTATCATGCAATTGTGCACTAATTAATTTCCAATGATCAATGAAACATAGAAAGGATGGGGCTTCAACATTTTACCTTGCAGTCCTCCATGATTTCCCTCAGGCTGTGCAGCATTTGTGAGCACTTTGTCTTGCATCTGAACCTGTTGATTAGAAGTTGGCCAGTCCTTCATGGCAGCTTGCAGCAGATCTCTTTGGCCTGGGATAGATAGGGATTCCCACATTGATATATTGACGTTTGTCTTCTTCATCTGATCAATGATACTGAACGGTGATGAAGGATCTCTTTGCTATCCCTTGGTTTACACATTCACTCGTTGCATGTGGGAAGCAACAATTGGTATTTGAGTTGGTCTAGGAGCTGTTCTTGGCTGCCCTTGTGCATTTGAAATTTGATTTTGCTTGCCAATCATTTGTGGAGCCATGGAAGGTTGTGGATTGGTTGGGGCTAATGGTTGTTCTTCACCCAAATTCCTCCTTTTTGACCTTGTGTTGGCTGCAACACCTTGAGAAACTGTCTGGTTCATGCCACAGAAATCTTCTGCTTGCCAGTTTACCAATGTGGTGTCATTTGGGGCTGATTACTGTTGGAATGTTTCTTGTTGTTGGCTGTTTCCTTGGATGCCCTCACCCTCCACACCAGTAGTTGTCACCATTAATGCTTGATTCAAAGCACCATTGAAACACATGGATTGGTTGTGAGGCTCATTGCATGGAAAACACCAGTCATACTCCTGAGCAATGTTGTTTTGTGTTGGCACCAATGCCTTAGAGGCAGATATGGCATTTGGATTGTAGGGCTGAAATGATCTATTGGCAGGAGGCCTTGTTTGATTCATATTTGCAGCTGGATTAGGTGGTTTGTGGTTGGTATGGCTTCCTATTAGGCTGAGCTTGGGGTTGATAAGAAGGTCTAAAACCTTAGGCCTGCTGCCTTTTGAGAGTATCCAGCTCATTGCCTAGGTTTTGCAATTGCTTCATGACTTCTTGAAGCTCATTTGGGGCACTTGGAGATGAAGTGGAAGCTTCATTTGAACTCTAATTTCTAGGAGTGGGAGAAGGAGCCAAATTAGGTGCTTGATTGGTGTTTGGGCTCTCTAAACTTGGAAACAGTGGCATGGGAGGTCTAGGGGCAAGTTTGCCAGCTTGGATCAAACAATTTTCAGCCCTAATGGCAATGCTATAAGCCATAGGGATAGTTATGCCTCCCATGGACTGAATTAACATATAAATATCAGAATTTAGAGCTTTGATATAGTAGAGAAAAGCACCTTCTGCTGTTGGCCTGACTGCCACTGGAATTCTCTCCCAAGTCTTTTGAAATCTAAAGTTGAAATCAGTCAGCTGCTCATTGGGGGCTCTCTTGATGGTTGTCAGTTGCTCCAAAAGAGACAAGTTGTCTCCCTTTTCTCCAAATTGCTTGTGAAGTGCTATACATAGCTGATTCCAATTTGTGATAGAACCAAATCCAAGGCTCCTAAACCATTGCAATGCCTTACCCTTGAATGAAGATGCCAGTAACTTGACAGCCACTTGCATCTCATTGATTTCATGAATTGCACAAAGGTTAGCAATATCTTTAACATGATCCCCTGGAGTAGTCTGATTTTCTCCAGTGAAGTAGGGAATGTTCTTTAAGGTTGCAATAGGAATCGGATGTTGTGCATTGAGGGCAAGTGGGCTACTTCCTGTGAAGTTGACATAGGGGTTGTTTTGTGCCATTCTTATTGGTCTTAAAACCCTTGTTGACTGAATGAAAGGCTGCCAGGTGGAGGAGTTGAGAGAGTTCTATTTGGTGGAGATGGAGACCTTTGAATCCTTCTTCCTCTTTGCCTTCTTCTTGGAGATAATTGCAGGTATTCGAAAAACACTTCTTCTTCTCCAACTCTTGACCTTGTGGTGACTCTTCTCATGAGTTTTCAGGCCTGCACTGCTGAAACCAGTTGATTCTTCCCCTTGGAGTCGCTGGATATGCAAATAATAGCTCTTTTCAAGCAAGAAAAATGTAGCAGATGTGCATCAACTTTGCTTTAATAAAAATGAGACCTCTAGTGTCCCACCGAGCGTGCCAAAACTGTTGTTGCAAAATCACAGCACCCCTAGACACACATCAGGCTTCTAGGTCGATGTTTCAGGCATCCAGTGTGATTGCATAACATGGAAACCTCTCTCCAAGTGTGGGACTTGTGAAACTGAGAGAGGAATCTTCAGATTAGAGGCTGGTTCCTCAAACTCCTCTGATTTAGATCTAATGCTTGCACAACTACAGAGGTTCAGGTCCTAATCCTATTCTAAATTGCAAGGAGACAGGGATAGAAGTGCAAAAATTGAAACTAACTAAAGATGGTGATGCACCAAAAGGAGTGGTGAATACTTTTGTCATGCAAATAGACACAAACCAAAGATTACAACATAAAACATACATAGGCTGATAAGATATAATTTAGGCTCTGAAATGAAGCAAATAATACAAACAAAGGACTGAAACCCATTCACAAAGCTTGCATTATCATTTCCAATGTCAAAACCACTATATTACAACCTCAGAGAGGTAAAAAAACTATTACAATCTTTGAAGACGTCTGATTCTTGCAAAAAATCACTTGCTGGAGGTGAAAGAAGAAGTCTGCTATGCCAAAAAGTGTTCCCCCCTTTGAAATGAGCCAAATCTGGCTTTTACATTGCATGGGTCGATCCTAGGAGAGAGAAAACATACAAAAAACATGGAAGCCCATTCCTCATTAACTAAAAATGCATTAAAATGGCATGGGGGACCTTACAAACCCATACCCTATCATTTTTGACCAAATTGGAGGAGAATGCGACCCATCCTGCATTAAATTTGGTCGCTGAAATGTCATTTCTGGCCATGGACACGCGTCAGAGCCATTTCTTAACTTTCTCTCTCCAAACTAAACCAAAATTAAAGATTGACCCCAAAATCATGTAGAGAATTTTATAAGCTTTCCAATGATATAAAGAACGTGCAAATCTGAGCTCTGGATCGAAAAATATGATGATCTGAAGATTTAGGGCACAAAACAAGCAAAAATGGGTTTTGAAATTTTTTCCTGCGCTCCGCCACCTATACGACACATGTTGGGCGCTGATTGGGTGAGAAATTCTCTCTCCTTCCCTTGCCCGCGGGTTTTCCTTGAAAGTTTTGACTTTTTGAACTTTTTGGAAAATTTCCCATTTTTTCCCTACGTCCCCGCCACTTGGGACACGTGGCATGACCTGGTTGGAGGACAGGGACGTGGGGTCATCCTTCACCTTTTAGTTTTTGGCCAAAACTTTTTCCAAATTCTCTAATTCCTCCCTGAGCTCCACACTCCCCTTCTCCTTAGGACACGTGTCCTCTTTTTATTAGCTCGGGCCAATGCTTCAAACCTTGCTCTTTGAAATTTTGGACGTTTTCCCTAGTGACACGTGGCATTTCCTGATTCATCCGCGGGCCTACCAGATTTTCACGTCCCTTGCGTCCCTTTGGCCTGGTTTTCCTGAACTGTCTGGGACAAATTCCTCCGATCCACCCGATTCAGACTTCCCTGTCCCTCTTTTGGCCGATGACACGTGGCGTTATTTGATTGGCTCTCGGCTCCTTCGGCTCCCCGCGTCCACTGCGTACTTGTGTCCCAACTATCCTGGAATGTCTAGGACAAATTCTTCCGAACCGCCCGAAATGGGCTTCCTTGTCCCTCTTTGTGGCCACTTCGCCCTTTCGCGTTCTTTGCATCCTTTCGGCCCAGATGTCCCAACTTGTTCTACACAACAGTTAGTCGATTTTGCTTTTACCTTCGGCTGGTTCACCCTTTCGCGTCCCGACAGCCCGGATGTCCCTTTGCTCTGCAGACCGCCTAGCGGCCTTTCAGCCGATTCGCGCCCCGATGTCCCAACTGTCCCAAGGACCGCCTGGACTAGGACTTAGCCATTTTTCATGATTTTTCCTGGCCCAAGCTTGTTTTTTGCAGTTTTTTCACCCTTTTTTGGAACTTGCTCTTGTCAACCTGGACAGGATTGTTAGAAAAAATCCGAGGGGGCCCTAGAAACATGATTTTTTGCCTTGAATCAATCTATCTGCCTGGGACTTGAATATTCTGATGCATGTTATCAAATTTACCCTGGGGGGTGAATTTTGGATAACACCAACATCACCTAAATTCAACCCATCTCCCTCATCAACATCTACTCCATCCTTTAATTACCCACACCATATCTCTTACAAACCCCAACCGCATTCGCATCCTTAGGTGAATCCTTGAATACCATCTTCTATTGTCTTAAAAAATTCAACGTGATCATCCATCCCCTAATAAAATCACATGATAACAAACCGTCCCAAACCATATTGGTATTGGGAACAATATTATTGTGACTTCCATCACACCTGTGGACATTCAACCAATCATTGCATGTAATTTAGGTCTCATGTCCAAAACCTCATTAACCAGGGAATTCCTATCCTTATACCTATCTATCCACCACTTTTCCATTCCAATCCTCTCCCTAATTGTCATCCACCATCGAAATCCCAATCTAAATCCAAACATCGTCAACCATCCAAATCTCATCGTATATCCAAAAAATCCCTCACCAACCAAAAACAAAAAAAAATCTCACCTCCCATCCTTTGTTAAGTCTAGCATCTTAGTGGCGAAAAATTTACAACCCCCCCAGTCTCATGATGACCACATGAAATCATCCTCCCCATCCACTTCATACACTATAGCCAACAGGATGTTCGGTAATATGAAACATTGAGGCAAAAGCTTAGGAATCCATGAACAAGGAATCTGCGAACCTTTCTCCCTTCATCAAAATCCAGGTCATTTAGGCTTAGGTTATAAACCTAACACTAATAAAAAAATCCTCCTACTCCATTATAACCCATTTCTACCACCCCTCTTGTTGACCCTACCATACCAACCACTTAATGCAATAAAAATTCCTTTAATTTCCCTACGGATACCAACCACCTAAAAATGAATTGAGCACATAAATCATTTACTGCGCACGAATGTTCTTTCATTACCATCCATCCTCCTTCAATCCAACATCCAAACCACTTTGCATCCAATCCATGATTATTATCACATCCGTTCATATCCTCTTCTAATCCACTCATTTAAACACTTGATCATCTTGATCACACATGTTATAAGCCAATAATATCTACTACAACTATGTGACCTTGGTCTATCATCACCTCCAACATTTAAGAACCATTTTCTTTTTAGAGATCCATGTACTTTAACACACTTAATCAACTTGTGGTGAATACCCTTGGGTGCATATTTTAACACTCTATCCAATGTCTTCACTACACTCATTTCCATCCCCCCATCAAGCCATTGGTGATTCTTAACCCCTTGATATTTTTTTAAGAGAGTGGAAGATCTTAATGCAAAAAATCTAAATATTAAAAATAAAAAATTAAAAATTCATATCAAAATTTAAAAAATCAAATAAAATCCACCTCAAGACTCTCTCTAGGGGTGTTTCCAACAACTCTATCAGGGCTATGGATGCCTGGCTGGCAGTAGAGAAATAATGTGAAAAGAATCAGATGAATCTTCACTATGGACGCCTAGATGGTAATGGAGAAATGCACGGCTTAACCTTTTGTTCACCTTCCATCAACCTACTTGACTTAATCACTCCATATACATTGGCTAGTGTTTCTTCACATACTACCCATTAAGTCTTCACTTCAAGCTATAATTAACCATCATAATCACACACACTTCAATCTTGAAGAGACATATGGCTCATATGTTTCCACGTATTGTTCAGACCTTGGTCAATTTTTTAAAGTTAACTCTTTCCTTACAACATGTGTTATTCGACCCATCTTTTATTCATCACTAATTCTATCCATCACATCCACATCCTTTTTCCTTTTGGATTGAACATCCGTTGGGGGATGATGACTTTTTTATTTTAATCCAATCCTTCCCATGTCCATTTTCAACTGTCATCATCATGACTGGGGGAAACCTTATTATTATCCACTTGAGGAATCGTCCATTTTAATCCTACCCTACACATAGGGAGAAAATAGAACCCATCCAACCATCCACACATGCCATCGTACTTCACACTTGGGGGCACACAACATCTATCCCTTAACCCATCTCCCCACCCTGGGGGCACATCACATCTATCCCTCAATCTATCTTCCCTATACCTAGGGGCATATCTTATCATCTTTCAATCCCCCATCTTATCGTATACCACATAAATCATCATATTTATCTATCTCTCATCTCACATCCCACATATCCTTTACTCCTATCAGCTAATCCAAAATCAAACAATCCTCATCCTATCCTTCAATCCAAACTCCTCCTATCCTCCTTTATCATATCTAACCAATACCTTTATCCCACATCCCTTATCCTATAAAAAACAATCCCTTTAGCCCTAATCCCTATCAAGATCTACCTTGAGACTTATAGGAGAAAGTAAACTCCTTTCAACCTCACCCATCCCTATTACATATTCATCCCACCACATATAAACTATCTTAAAATTCCAAACAATAAAAAAATCTTAACAATCCATAAAAATAAACAACGCACATAAAATCTAAAACACTTTTGCATGCATTTGTGTGTGTGCGCTTGTTCATTTGTTTAATTGTTTCTTGCATTTGCATCATATTTTGGCTGATGATATGACCCCTCTTTTTCTTTTAGCACTTGGCTGATGATATGAGGCCTCTTTTTCTTTTCTTTTAGTACTTGGCTGATGATACAAGGCCACCTTTTATTTTATCTTTCAATGGTCCAATGATATGAGGACCCCCATACTATTAATTTTTCCAATGACAAGAGGACAAGGGCATTTAGAAATTTAGTCATCATGGTCCTTATACCTTGATGCATATTGTCTTTTGCCACATCATTCACAACTACTAATGATAATCATTGTGGGCACTTTACAATAGCACTATCCATTTCAATCATCATAACCTTATCCAACCAACCCTTCATCAATCATCTCAAATCCAATCATCAAATATTATTCATCTAATCAATCTATCCAATATTTTCAATCAATCCTATCAATTTATATCATCCAAACATCTTCATATCCATCATCCAACCTCCAAAATAAAATCCTTACCGCATCCCGAATCCAAAATATCAAAATACACCATCCAACATCAACAACATCATCAATCCAAAACCATGTGATCTAACAACATACAATATCTAAACATCCAAAACATCCACCCCTTTACTAGGGAATCCAAAATCAAAACATCCTACACCCTTGTCATATATCGATGACTGGGGCATCCAACATATTCAAATCAAACATCCCCTAATCCAAAATCCTAAATCTTCACCCTTGTCATACACCAAATCCAATATCTCTTAATCTTCTAAATCGCATATTCCTCTAATCCTCTCTTATATTACCCTTATCCTCTTATCCTCACATCCTCTACATCCTCAAACCTTCTCATCCTCTCATCCTAATATTGTACATTCTCAAAATTTTCTCATCCTCTAATTTGCGCTTCTCCTCTTTTCGAGTGGGTATAATATCATCATCCTAACATCTTCTCGTCCTTTTCTTTGAACGGTCATTACTACGTAATAACCATTCAAAGATGGGAAAAATGTAGAAACCTAAAATTTCTACCCAAATAATTAACATTGATCATGTCCCACATTTTATCCTCATCACCATTTATTTTCCACCACTCCATTTTCATTCATTTTCCCTTTTATCATTCATCTAATATCTCATTTCCATTAATCCATTTATTCTAATATTTCATCATTTATCTAAATATTACATTAAAAATCCCTTTTATAACATCTATTATATATCATTAATCCTTTTTTTCCATTTCATCCTTAATCCCTTTTATCATATCACATTATCCTATATAATCCCTATTAATAATTTCTAGGAATTTAATATTCTTACATCTCACCTACCACCTACCCTACACATCCATATACCAAGCCTTTCCATGTAACCTTGCCACTAATCATCTTTAATCAACCTAATCTAATCATTTTCTCCACCTCTAAATTGGAGGCATTTAAATCTAGAAGCCTCTCTAACCTCCTCCTTCCATTGAATTTTTAATTCAATGGAAGCTTCTTCCCTCCATCAATTTTGAATTGAAAATCTAGAATTATCAATTCTAGAGAATTCCAATCCTATCATCAATCCTCCACCATTGATCCTCATTGTACTTGGATCAATCTTGACCCTCTAGTCCTACACCCACAAACTATAAATTTGAACTCTCATCCTCCATGAGAGCTAATTTTGAAGCTTGAACAATCTGAAGAATCCACATCAAATATATGCCATTTTTATCACTCAATCAATCCATCCTTCATCTACAATCAATAAATCAAGTAGTCATCCAATACAAGCAAAGGGAAGGTGTTATCTAAGTGAATCCATTAAAATATAAAGCAATTTAACTTCCATCGAAGAGTAAATCCAATACATCAAAGGAGGAGCTTTGATACTTGTAGGTAAGTACATGTATTTGTCTTCTCTCTAATTTCAATCCATTGCTCTATCCGAGGTTTTGTTTTAATATATTAGATTTAGGAATCAATTTCTTTGTTTTTGGTTTCTAAATTTTATGTAATCTTTTCTTGCATTACACTAATTTATTCTATGTCGTAAGGGTTTCATTGTTGGCTCCTATTTGTTGCTTTATATTCATGCTATGATCCCTGAGGGTACATGTAACTTGCAAAACATAATGAATACTTGTACATTTCCACAAAAAACATCAAATATAATTAAAAAAATATGTAGAATGTGGATTCAGACTAATCCCAGAAGTCACCCAAAGAGTGAACTTATTGTTGAGC
Source organism: Taxus chinensis (assembly GCA_019776745.2). NCBI lineage: Eukaryota > Viridiplantae > Streptophyta > Pinopsida > Cupressales > Taxaceae > Taxus > Taxus chinensis. The sequence goes on from CM034153.1 coordinate 748,591,574, forward strand.
ACTACACTACATCTCATAACCCATGTAGTTCTTATGTGTGTGTAGAACTGATTCCCTAGGATTTCCTTGTGCAAGTTGCATAGTGGTAGTGGGATAGATCTAGAATGTAGCAATTAAATAGTATGTGTGGATGGAATAGAATAAACTTTTCCCTCCTATGTAGTGTATTCATAAGTGTACAAACCTTGTCCCTTGAATAGATGCTAGATGGATGCCTTTAAAGTGCTTTAGTGCTTTTGAAGTGCAAGATTAGGTGATGATAGTAATGATTAGTGATTGTTCCTTATTTTTGAGAAGTAAATAAGTATATATATGATCCATTTGTTTGAATTTTGTAATTGACAATTGGAAGGCCGACCCATATGTGAAAAAGATGCCCAAAAGACAAAAGATACCCAAAAAGTGTGAATAAAGGTAAGAAAGGGTCAGGAGTGACCAATATGGAAAGAAGTGTCTCAGCGCTGGTTTCCTAACTAGGAATCATTGTTTGAAGTCATAAAAGATAAATTAGTCAAGTTCTATCAGGGCTATAGGGTGTGTAAGACCAAAGAGAAAGCAATATACAAAGAAAAGAGGCCAAAGATAGTCGTCAACCACTAGTTTTCTTGCTTAGGAATCATATACACATTAGTATGCTTTTGAACCTAGAAATGTACCAAAGTACGTGATTCTATGTCCACACTTCCTTATGTTCTTATTGATGACATATTATTTAGAAAATATTTGAATGGATCTCTTTTAAGATGCATAGATTCATATCAGATTGAACATGTTATGGAGGAATTCCATAAAGGTATATTTGGTGACCATTTTGCACCAAGAGCTATAGCTTTGAAGGTTATGAGAGCTGGTTATTACTGGAAAAAAATCTTCAAGTATGCTCATGCATGGGTAAGAAAGTGTGCCATTTTTGTAGAGAAACAAAAGTTAGCATCTCTTCCTCTTGAACCCATCTAAGTAAATCAACCGTTTATGCAATGGGGATGAAATTTCATTGGCATGATTAATCCACCTTATAAATGGATTCCTACAACTACATATTATTTCACAAGATGGACATAAGTAGTAGATTTGAAAGAAGAAAATGAGACTTCAGTTTTAGAATTTAATGAAAGCATAGTCACAAGATTTGGTGATCCCATAACAATTATCTCAGACAATGCATTGGATTTAAGTGGAACTAAGATTTATACATGAGAAGTAAAGATTTACATTCATTGCTCAACATCATCCAACTATTAACCTCAAGGGAATGGATTGGATGAGTTAAAAAACAAGAATATTATTAGAATCATCAAAATAATTATGGAAAAATATCATAAATCATGGCATATAAAATTGAAATCAGTCTTATGGGATGATAGGATCACTCCTAAAAGATCAATTGGAAATTATCCTTTCATGCTTGTCTATGGAAGAGAATAAAGGTTGCCTATTTCCAATGAACTACTAGATCTACACCTTATTAAACAAATGGAGATGATGGAAAAAAGTTCAATGGAAATCAGATTTACAGAGTTAATAGAATTGGAAGAAATAAAAGCCAAGGCCATAAAACAATGGAGCTTCATCAAGCGTAAGTGAAGAGATATTTTGACAAGAAATCATTTGGAAGAACATTCAGAGAAGGAGATGTTGTGCTCAAGTCGGATGAAGATAAAACTAATCCTAGAAGACACACAAAGTTTGACTTTTTCTGGAGTGATCCATATTTGATTACAAGTTGAAAATAAAACAATGCTTTTCAGCTCTCCAAGCTGAATGTTGATGAGATGCCTATCCCAGTTAATGAGATATACATCAAACATTGTTATTGTGGTCTTGTTTCACTGTAATTTTTTTAGGTTGTTGTGTTTACTTTCCTTCAAGTGCGTCATGCACATTGTTGTTTTAGTTTCCTTTCTTATGTGCCTTATGCACTTTGATGGTGTGTTTTTTTCCTAATAAGTGCTTCTAGCACAATTTTTGTCTCTTTCGGAAGGTATTTTTAGTTCTCTTACAAATCCAAGAATTTGTAGTAGTTGATACATGAATCCATGCCCATTGAATGCTTTGAGGCTACTGGTTTATTGCATCTATAAGGAAGATGTTCCTAAAAGTCACTAAATTATTATCTAAATAAGATTCTCATGCTTATTCAGATCACTTGTAAGATTACATGCTTAATCAACTTAGGATTGGGGGAAAAAGGATCAAATTATAAGGAAACCTTGTTTAACGTGCTTCAGGAAAGAAGAGAAATATGCATGTAAGCCATATAGAAGTTGTGTGGAAGTTCACAGTTTAAGAAGTGAAAAAGAGGTATGTGTGTCAGAAGGATAAAATGCGTGGAAATGGGCAAAAAATCCAAGAGACAAGAATAAACAACTATGAAAACTACATGAAAGTCCGCACAACAAATGAAATATCGATGTAGAGATCCAAAAATAGAATGCCATGAAAAGGTCCGTGTGATAGAGGGAAAAATCCTCGCAAGTCCACGGAACAAATATCAAGACCTGCGTGTAAAATCATGTGTATCAAGAAAGAAATGAACAATAGTTACAAAATGTGTGAGACTATGAAGGAAATGCATGAAAGTCCATGTGTGAATCCACATGATAGAGATAAATCTAACCCGTGAAAAAGGTTGCGCAACAAATAAAAAATAAAGGGGCACACAGGTGACATTAAAAAGCCACATGAAATTCACACGATAGAGAAACTAACCCATTAGAATCCATGAGGGTGACAAAAGGAGTAAGATATGCATGCAGGCCAAGCAGTAGGGACATAAAATCCACACGATAAGCGATAGAAAGGAGATCCACGTGCCAAGCTACGTGACACATAAAGAAACCTGCGGACAACACCACACATTAAAGGAAGGTGAAATCTATGTAAAAAAGGCACATATGCCATTTTAAAGGTAAGAAATACAAAGGCACAAGAAAATGAATTGATC